>CM056552.1:24748559-24772014 GCA_029721515.1 Synanceia verrucosa | reverse complement strand
ATGTCCTCAAATGGCGGCCATCTTGCCACAGGCAGCTCGCTCACTCATAACATGAACGTCTATGCTGCATGATCATTTAAAGGTGGAGTTGGCGATGTCAAGGAGCTAGCAAGATTTGAAAGAAGCACTGCTACGAATCCCCCTCTAAGCTCCTCCTCCTCCAGTCAGCGCTACGACCAGTGCAGTCTTTTCTGCCTCCGTCTTTCTCTTCTTTGGCTGTGCAGCCGGCCGAGCCGCCACGGGTAACGCTGGAATCGGTATTTTAGGCTGCTTTTTCTCTGCCAGTGTAAACTGGTCTGGTATTCTCCAGCTACCGAAGTATTTCGGGAGAAGAGCGTGCTTGATACCTGCGGCCACGGCGAAGCGATGCGTGTGCCTGTGCAGAGTGGAGGGTAGAGTGGAGGCGAGCGCAGGACGAGACGAGAACGCATCTGATTCGTACTTCACACTCGGACCGAGGCTATTAATTGGTCAAAGTTTTTATCGTCCTGTCACAGATCTCGGATTTTATTCACTTCTCTTTCTGAATACATATTAAATTGACGACTATCAGGGTGGAAGGACCATTTTATCCAACATAACAAAATGTGTCTCTAAAAATCATCACCTACTGTACCTTTAAGTTGCATAAAACAGGGGTCTGAATGTGTGTACCAAATGTTATGACAAAAAGATATCTCACTCCGAATGAGAAGTGTGAACATAATGGCAGAGGAAATGTCAAGGGTTCACCAAAGTCAGTAGGTTCCACCATCATTAATATGTATGGCAAAATTTACAGCAATCCATCTGATACTGCTGATAGCGAGGACACTTGAGCGGTCACAAATGTCACAACACACTGGTCATAAGTACAATAAAAGCAGCTTTCACCTGATTTTGTGTTGGATGAAATGAGCTCGTCTCTGTACTTAATATTCAGCACAAACTACCTCGTCCTCTTGAAAGCACCCAGGCAGAAATTTCCATTGAATAAAAATACAGCTGGGTTGACAAGAATATGTTAAAGCAATAATAAACCATATTTTCTGGTGAATACATGTTGGAGCATCTCCACCTTTTTATTGCAGATACAGCATATGCACTATTTATGAAAGCTTTTGCTGCTGCTGCACTGAGAGTGCCAGGTAGCATCATTTGAGGGGAAAATCCCTGGAGCAGAAAAAAGAACAAGTGGGAAGATAATTATCATGAGCAGCAATTGTCAACATGGCTGAACAGACAAAGACACAACTTTGCAAACATGAACCAAACGCCATAAGCAGAAAATGCAACACAGAAGACACTTAAGTGGATGCAGTGTGTTACAGTCTCAGAGGGCCCTGGTGCAAAGATGAACAAACCAAAAGAAGGGAGGAAAAACTACACCTGCATCGTCTATGTCCTTTTGCATCACTGTCCATTTCTGGAAGTGAATAGATTGTTTTGGTCATGAAGGAGGTTGTTTTCCTTTTAAAGTCACTTGCATTTGCATTCCTTCCACAGTCCAAAGACATGCTGGTTGAGTGGTGACTTTAACCACCAGTTAAGATGCTAGTTGTTTTGCAGAGTCCAACAAAGCTGCAGCAGGCTGTATTTTTAGATTTGATGACCTCCAAGACAGATATTGGTGTCAATATGAAGCTATACAGCCAAGAGAGCATGAGCTCAGCAGGAAAAGTGAGAGCAGCATCATAATTCAGATTCCCAGATCTCTAAACCATTAAATCATAGAAATATGATGTGCTTGTGTTGATTTATCCTGACCTTCCCCTCGTTACCTGGTCCTCATAAAGATAAACTAGAAAAGCACTAAGAGAGCGCAGACCTCCACCAAGGCGGTGGCGACATTTTATTTAAAGTTACCCCCGTCGCCAAGGAGGTTATGTTTTCCCCGGGGCTTGTTTGTTTATTTGTCGGTTTGCAAAGTAACTCAAAAAGTTATGGACGGATTTTGACGAAATTTTCAGGATTGGTCGGAAGTGGCCTAACTTAAAATTGATTAATTTTTGGTGGTGACGTTGAATCGGAAAATTAATCAGCTTTGGATGATACAAAAAAACAGAATATCTTGGAGCAGAAACTTAAAAATTAATTTTTCAAGCAAAAATGCCAAAACATTGCTTAGATTTGCTGCTCTATTCTTTTAACCTTGTTGTATCACATCATTTTCTTCACCCCCTGACCCCTCAGTTATGTCGTGCGACCCCTTTTAGGAGCCCTGACCCCTACGTCTCACTAATTGTTTCACCATGTGTGTCCTGTCACAGTGCTGCCTGGACCTGAGCAGCCGGGTCCTGAAGCTGCAGGGCTGCGACGAGGAGCTGCCCTTCCTGAACCCTTCGACTGACAGCCAGTGCCAACACGACACCAACGAGAACCTGTGAGCCCGACTCTGCGGCGGCGACCTCTCTCTCGATTCTCGACTGGTTGCAGCGACGTGGAGCAATGCCGTTTGTGTCTGGACTTGTGTCTCGAGCACGAGCACTCACCACCATCGCTATTGAGTTTACATCATTGTGTTTGTAGAATTAAGACATCCACCATGATGATCTCTTACATTAAATTAGTCTAAATTACAGAGCGGGAGAAATACTGTTATGAGCCGATCCGATCACTGAGAGTCCAATCATTCTTTGATTGATGATTATATTGTATATTCACACCAAGTCCTCTGAGCTGGTTGGGTACACTGATGCTCTAGAAAAGGGACAAAAACATGATAATCAAAGTGAACTTTAGTGGAATATTGAGTGATTTGGCTGTATGAAAATTTCTTTAAATCATCCAGTAAATAAAAAGTGTTAATTGTAAATCATTTCAGTTTAAATGGTTGTTTTATACTTTGGGATGCATGCTAAGTTTCTTACCAAGCTGCATGAGAAGATACTGCCTTCATGCCTGTAGCATGTGGTGAATACATCTAGTAGCCAGTTAGCTTGACTTAGCTTAGCATAAAGACTGGAAACTGGAAATTGTATGAACTAAACCAGCGGCTCCTAACATTTTCTGATTGAAGTTAGAATGCAACCAGGCCAGCTATTTCCCCTTGTTTTCAGTCTTTATGCTAAGCTAAGCTAACTGGCTACTGCATGTAGCTCCATACAGATATGAGAGAGGCATTAGTCGTCTTGTTGTACTCTTGCCAAATTGTCAAACTGTTCCTTTATGAATCAAAATGACCAATCCAAAATGTGTCAGTACTCAGGATGCCCTTTCACTTTCCTTTGAGTAATGAGGTTTGGATCAGGTTACCTCTTTAACAGACAAAGATGGCTCCTCATCTAGACAAACCTTTCTGATGTTCTTATATTCAGCTTTGTAAAGCCCCTTTTCTTTCTTTCCCCATCACAACACTGATGTGGTTTAGTTTTCACACTTGCAGACTAGACTGAATTACAGCAGTTCCTTTTAAATCCCCTCTAATAAAAATATCAAAAACATTCCATCTGCATGACTTTGTAAAGTTCTGCCTTTGTACAAGTCTGCATGTTTGTGTACTAGTCCGACTGTGTGTGTGTGTGTGTGTGTGTGTGTGAAGCAGTATGAACCAAACCTTCCCTTGTGGACTGAAGTGACTATGGACCTGAAACAGTGTTCCCTTACTGTACAGTGTTATTTAAGAGGCACAAAAACCAGAGTATGCCAGTCCCTGAGGGGAAGATAACTTTTCTCAGCTGCACCTTATTTTCCCAAAGATAAAGTTAGCGTGAGTCCAGACAGAAATGTTTTATCCAGATTTTGCTGAAGCTTTTGTTCTTGTTATGAGTCAGAAAAAAACCTAAAACACTCAACATGTGAAGCCAACAATCTAGTAACATAAAATAAAACACTATAGCAGCCACAAGCTATTACATACTTAACATAATTAACCATATAACCTTCTGGTGTTCTCTAACAATTACAGGAAGACAGTTTCTTGTATTTTATGTTTCTGAGAAACATAATTTTGTTCCCTATATTGACCGTTTTAACGCTACCAAGACAATCATATCTCACATAGTAGATTACAGATGACTTTTCTAATTGATAACTTATATTTTCTAAATATAAAGATTTAGAACAAACCTACAGACAGTAATATGTCAGAATGCTCTTATAGCACACTCATCAGCTTCAGCTCATGATCTATTCAGAGTAATTCGGATATTTATAGGGTTTTCAAGTTTAAATTTATGTTGTGTTTAGAACTCAGAGGATACATTATGGTCTCTTAGCACTCTTGTGATTATAAAGTAATTCATAAATAATGCACACAGTGATCATGTTGATTCCTGTTAACTGTTAACACCCTGCAGAGTTTTGTTCATCTCATTCACCCATTCTCCTGTCATGATTTTTTGACCTCATTCTTAATCCTGTCTCCTCTGATCAGCTCAGTTGTTTCAGACATTGACTGATTCAGACTTTGGCAGTTTCTTCTTGTCATGTTGGCATACTCTGTTTTTTGTTTTACCCGCTGCAGTTTCCCTTTAAAACAGTGAACTGCAAAATGAGATGATCTGTGAATTGTTAGACGGTTTCTCCGAGGCTAATTTTACCAGAAATGTGCTTCGTTTTTTCCCCCTGCAGACGTTTAACCTCTGACTTGATTATTAGAGTTTGTCATTTTGAATTTCATTCCAAGTTGGTAGGTTTCATTAAATCCAAACAATTTCAATGTTCTCTGTTTCTGACCAGCAAAGAGTGTTTAACAGTGGTTCATGTCATAACTAAATCGCAAATATTGAGATATTTCAGGGAAAACTTCCTTGAATGTCACTGAAAAGTTTTACCAGAATGAATCACTCACCTTTCAAATCAAATTTGGTCTCTATCTTTTCAACTATTAAACACGTAAAAGACCTCGAGATTAAAGCGTCCCTTATATCATCCTTGCACACTTAAATCTAAGACTTCATTGATGAGCTGTGGTTTATCTCTCTCCTATTGATTGAACCTTCAGTCTGCATAATATTAATGTACCTGGTCTGGAGAAACCGTCTGCTTTCCAAACTGAAGCTCAACTGAAAGCACATTTCTCTTTTGTAAGAAAGGAAACAAGTGAAATTACTAAGTAAATGTTTTAACAGTCTGTCTGTGTTACTGTCTCTTATATTGTCTTTGAATCACTTTCAAAACAGTCACAGGAAGTTCAGTTGTTGCACATTTGTTTTGTGTTACCGCCACTTGTGCAATATTATTATTTTATTATTGTATTATTATTATGAAATTAAGGCAACAATGTGTAATGCATAAAAAATTGGGACCCACTCATAAAATCATAGCTCTATAGCACTGCTAGGGGTCAAAAGCTTCACTGAGAACATTTAAGTTTGAACAGTTAAATTACACCTATATATATAGCCAAATTGACCTCACCTGAGGGCTAAGCCCCCCTTTCACTTAAAACCTAGTGACGCCCCTGCCATCAAGTCTCAACTCGTAACTTCTGACTTTTATTCACCAAGGAGCACATTTTAAGATAATCAAGTGGTGAAATGTTCTTCTTAACTGTATTTTTTTAATCTGAGGATCAGGAGCTGCTGCTGTATGAGTGTGTGTGATGTGGATCATGCCAGACATCAGAGGTTTTAAGGGGCAGTCAGTAACTTTTGACCTTTATCGACCTCTACAACAAATGACACAGATGTGATCTTCTCCCAAACAACAGCTGAGGATGTTTGTAATGCTGCTTTTAGCTGCATTCATTCATTTCACCACTAAGGGGCAGAAAATGCTGCTTTATAAGTGAGAACCATTGAATCAGATCAAGGAATTTGACCCCATTTTATCTTGAGGCTGACTTGGAGGATTGCAAAAACAACATTTTTTACAGCAACAGGATTGCAGTAAATTCATTTCTGTTCTCTTATTTTGGAAAAAATGCATTAATCTTAATTAGTTGAAGGAGTAATATCATGAAAAATGTTTCAGTGCTTATGCACAGTTGGATATGTGGGGTTTCTTCCAGCTTCCAGCTGTGATATATAGAGAATAGTTTGTTGTCAGAAAACCACAGACTGTAAATAATTAGAAAAAACAAACAAACAGAAAACACGTGATTCAACAAGCCATTAGGATTGGCAGGGAAGCCGCAGGTCATTAGAAAGTCCTAAAAGTCTTCCATTTCCTTTTGCAAATTCAAAGCTTTAAAAAGTATCTAATTGTGAGAAGATGGTATTAAATTTCATCTGAGGAAGAATGAATGGGTGTTTCTATTTTTATTCAGTGTTTATTTTGTCAGTGTATGTTTTTGGGTGTATATTTTATTGTACAGGTAGGACCTTTAGAAGAAGGAAGTGCTGAATCAGCGTCCGTGTTGAAGGCTGCTGCATTAAATATCAGAGAAAGAGTGATGCCCCAGGCTGAACATGGGCAAATTTAAATTTAGTTTGAAGTGGTTGGAAGATATCAAATATCGTGGATGGCAAGATGTGAACTGTGTCGGAAAACTGAAACTATGGGACGAAAGTTTACGGACATAGACGGTTGAGGCGCACTGGCTATGCTATGCTAGGCTAGGCTAGGCTAGGCTAGCATTCTAAGGAGCACTGCGTCCATGGAGCCGTCTGTTGCTAAGGCGGACCAAGCTAGCAGCTGCAGCCCCCTGACAACCAGCCAGGACGAGCCTCCAGACACAGCTATCAATGGTTCTTCACCTCCTTCTCTCAGGCAGCCTCCTTGAAGACAGAAGTACTTTACAGACAGTAAGTAGGCACCACTCGAACACGTCACAAGCGACGAAAATATATTGAAGTGTATGTGCAGTAAACTGTTCTTACCAATAAAGTTAATTGAAATTCAATTCTAAAAGAATAATTTGAATATAGAATCGACTCTGATGACGTTATTATGCAGATTAGTTGCCTCTGATGTTTGAGCCTGTAGTAAACGATCTGAACCTAGGACCTTCATATTGCTCTGAATGGTCGTCGAGTGAGTACACAGTCAGGAAGAAATCACGTTTCTCCTTATTTTAAGATATAAAAGATAGAAGATAGAAGATATAAAACGTTCAAAGGCCCTTATAATAGTTTGATTATATTGCAATTATATCAAGCTAATTTTTTTTGAAGCGTTTGTCTGCTCAGATAAAAATGGCTCTACACGGGACTGAAACAATGCCTGGGTTGCAAAAAACACGAAATTCTCTGCAGTCCCAGTGAGCGATACCTTGTACTGGACGTAGTTGGCAAAGGATGTTTTGGCAAAGTTGCCAAGTGTATTAACTTGAGAACAGGCAGGTCCACAGCTATCAAGATCCACAACAATGTTAAAGATCATTTGGCAGAAGTGGACATGCTTCGTGAAATCAGGCATCTTGACCCAGAAAAGAAAAACTTGGTGGAATTCAAGGAGGCTTTCAAATTTCAAGACATGTATTGTGTCGCCTTCGAGATGCTGGACATCAGACTTTGGGACTTGGTGAAGCCGGGAAGGACACTGTCCCTAAATGAAATCCGCCTTATCACACAGCAGCTGCTTGTAGCTTTGGAAGCCTTAGACCTGCACAGCATCATTCACACAGACCTGAAACCTGACAACATCATGATGGTCAACCACCAGGATCAGCCCTTCAGGCTGAAACTAATTGACTTTGGTTTGGCTAAGAAAGCCTCTCAAGTAAAGGTTGGAAATGAAGATGCAAAATTTGGAATACAGAGCTCCAGAGGTGATGTTAGGGTCTTCCCATAACTGAAGGCATAGACGTATGGGGACTGGGATGTGTCCTGGCATTCCTGTTCTTTGGCAGGACCCTCTTCCCTGCAAAATGTCTGTACGACAAAATGAAAGCTGTTTGTGAGCTTGTTGGTCAGCCAGCAGACTACTGGCTGGAAGCTGGGGTTTACACCAAGCAGTACTTCATCCAGGAGCAGGGCACAGGCAGTCCACGATGGAGACTGAAAACGCCAAAGGAGTACATGGTGACAACTGGAATCAAGCCCAAACTTACAAGACACTTTTTCCATCCAGCCAGGAATTTGGAAGAGGCAGTAAAACTGTTCTCAAAAGGAGATGGCGGTGTTGAAGACAAAGACAGGATGGCATTCCTTGACCTACTTCAGCAGTTACTTCATCAGGACGCTAACAAAAGAATCACACCCAGTGAGGCCCTAACACACCCGTTCGTTACGATGACTCACCTGAAAGATGACTTGGACACTAGGTCTTATGCAGAAGCTGCCAGTGAGCTGATGGCTGTGTGCATTCTGGATGATTCAGATGACTCAAGTGATGGAGACCCAGGCACTGATGACTCAGGTGATGGAGACTGTTATGCAGAAGCTGTCCGTGAGCTGATGGCTATATCCATTCTGGATGATTCTGATGACTCAGGTGACGGAGACCCAGACACTCATGACTCAGGTGATGGAGACCCAGGCACTGATGACTCAGGTGATGGAGACTGTTATGCAGAAGCTGTCCGTGAGCTGATGGCTATATCCATTCTGGATGATTCTGATGACTCAGGTGATGGAGACCCAGGCACTCATGACTCAGGTGATGGAGACTTCACCTCTGTTGACTCAAGTGATGGAGACTTCAGCTCTGATGACTCTAGTTCTGACTCATTCTCATTTAGTAAGAATAAAATCATTTTCAACAAGTCTACAGAGTACCGTGTAGTTGACACCCTTGGAAGAGGAGGTTTTGGTCAAGTTTTCATGTGTGTCAACACAGACACGTCAGAGAAGGTGGCTATCAAGGTCCTGGAGGAAAGTGAAAATCAAATCGCCGAGGTGAAAATCCTTCAAGAAATCAAGGCTCTTGATCCAGAGAAAACAAACATAGTGAAATTCATCGACAGTTTCATGTTCAAGGGCAAGTTTTGCATCGCCTTCGAAATGCTGGACATGAGTCTTTTTGACTTAGTGTGTGAAAGAGAGACACCATTGTCTCTTAATGAAATCCGCCTGATCACATGTCAGCTGCTCGTAGCTTTTGAAGCCCTCAAGACTCTCAGCATTATTCACACGGACATGAAACCTGACAACATCATGCTGGTCAACCGCCAGGGTCAGCCCTTCAAGCTGAAATTAATCGACTTTGGTTTGGCAATGAAAGCCTGTGATGCAATGATTGGAATGAAGATGCAACCTCTTCCCTACAGAGCTCCAGAGGTGATGTTCGGTCTTCCCATAACTGAAGCCCTGGACATGTGGGGACTGGGATGTGTCTTGGCATACCTGTTCTTTGGCAGGCACCTCTTCCTTCAAGAATCTCCCTACGAGAAAATGAAAGTTGTGTGTGATCTTCTTGGTCAGCCAGCAGACCACGTGCTGAAAGCTGGGATTTACACCAAGTGGTATTTCATCCAGCGGCAGGGCACAGGCGGTCCACGATGGAGACTGAAGAAGCCAAAGGAGTACATGGAGAGAACTGGAATGTGGCCCAAACTTTCAAGACACTTTTACAATCCAGCCAGGAATTTGGAAGAGGCAGTGAAACTGTTCTCAAAAGAAGATGGCGATGTTGAAGACAAAGACAGGATGGCATTCATTGACCTTCTTCAGCACTTACTTGATCAGGACCCTAACACAAGAATCACACCCAGTCAGGCCCTAAAACACAGGTTCATTACAAAGACTCACCTGGAAGATGACCTGGACACCAGCTGTTATGCAGAAGCTGTCCGTGAGCTGATGGCTATATCCATTCTGGATGATTCAGGTGATGGAGATCCAGGCACTGATGTTTCAGGTGATAGAGACTGAGGCACTGATGATTCAGGTGATGGAGACCAAGGCACTGATAACTCCAATTTTGACTCATTCTTGCATAAGCATGCAAATATTTACTACAAGGCTGTGGCGGCAGGTTGTGGTCAATTTGTCGCGTTTGTCGACGCAAAATGCACCGATGAGTGGAAGGACCTATCGATCTTCAGTGATTGAGCTGCAGTGATGGAGCTTTAGTGATGGAGCCTCAGTGATTGAGCTTCAGTGACGGAGCTTTAGTGATGGAGCCTCAGTGATTGAGCTTCAGAGTTGACATGGAAATATTACAAAGTGTCCTGGCATGACCTCGAATGTTGCATAAACTGTCTTAGTTAAGGGCTTATATAATTGGCCCACTCAATATCTATGGGAATATAACTTGTTTTGAAACTGCTTGTATCGAGGGAGTAGCAGGGAATGTTTGGGAGTAAGGGCACTGTGACCGCTCAGGGAGTGTTGTCCTCGAAAACATGTTTTCGAGCCAGGGCATAGGACTCCTCACAGGCTCAACCGCTGACAGGGACCGGCCCTCCCTGCCTGCTTGTGAGCTTTGTTTGGGTAACAGTATAAAGATTGGGGAACACCCTAGTTCTGGCGGAGTCTGCTGTGGGTTGCGATCGAACGCCCAGCCTATTGAAGCCCACTCTGCCCGGACTGACGGCTCTCCAGTCCAGTGTCACGGTAAGAGTGTTGAATGAATGTAATCTGGATTCATGTAATCTATGCAAAGGCTTCAATATTTGATGTGTGTGATAATGTTCACTGAGCTTTGCGGGGAATAAACTGACACAATTATTCTAGCAAATCAGTTGATGTATGTGATAATGTTCACTGAGCTTTGTGGGGAATAAACTGACACAATTATTCTAGCAAATCAATGTGTGTGTGTGTGACCTTTGTGTGTATTCACTGCGTGCCGACCACCCTCGAACCTTTAAAATATCACAAAACATCTTGGCGTTGTCGGCAGGATTCGAGGGGTGGCTGTGTGAAGTGAATATTTTGGTGTTTTTTGTGCATAGTGTGTACATAGTACAGGATGTTCCGTGGGAAGAAGGCAGAGAAAGCTGAGGATGAGGAAGGGAAGGTCGAGCTCATTCCTGGCTGGGAGCGCGCAGAATGGAAAACAGTTGCGTTGTGTTTGAGAGATGGAGGTGGACGTCCCGAGCCATGGGATGGGGTTGTTGGTGTTGGAGATCCTACCATTGTGTCTGCTGTATTGCAAGATATTCCAGTTGCACATAAGACCCCCTTGGAGGGTGTGCAGCGGCGTATGTGGGCTTGTGCTACCACTTGGCAGGTAACTCGCGACACTCTGGAAGGATTACAGTTGCAGAAACTAAAAGATAAACAACAAATGTGTGAATTACAAGCGAGTGAATCACTGTTGAAAACTCAAGTCAGTCTCCTACAGTTGCAGGTAGAGAGACTGCAAATGTTGGCTGAGCGATCTGTTGCTCATGTGTCTAAAGTGAACAGGAAAAAGCGACATAAAAAGAAACGTAATACTGACCCTGTGCAGGTTAGAGCCTATGTAACAAAGTTGTGAGCTCTGCTACTCAGTGGGATCCGGACCATTGGGATGGTAATATCTGGGAGGATTCTGATAATTATGACAGTGACAGTGAAGGTGAAGGGTGCGGTGCGTTGCCTACCCCACCCGCTCCGCAGCTCAAGCAAGCTAAGCCAGTAACTAAGCGATGCAGAGAACAGCGCTTAGTACCACCTAGACAGGAGCAGATGAGAGATGAGAATGGAGCACTGATGGTGGATGAACAGGGACAGCCAATAATGGGACTGGTGGATCAGCCCCAGCCCAACGCTGAGGAGTTTAGAAATATAGAAGATTACTCCCCAGAGGAAGTCATACACTTGTGCCGGCGATTTAGACAGCAGCCTGGCGAACCGCTAGACATGTGGATGGGTCGTCTGCTGGAGGAAGGGGCTCAGCAGGCAGAAATAGATCGAGAGGATGGCATGCGTTTTGCTGGCTTATCTGCTGATGCAGGCATAAACGCTGGTTATAGGGAACATGTTCGCAATCATCTGGGACCTGGGGGCATGAATGTGTTGGCTGCTTATGCTGAGGTCATAAGACAGCAGTACCCCACTCCCGCTGACTGGCCACCTTTAGATAAAACGTGGCATACTCTCAAAGAAGGCATACAGAGATTACTAAGGTTATGTCTCAGAGATGCATTAATGATAGGGGGAGTGGACGAACATGCCAGGTTCCCTGTTCCCAAAACAGTGCGAGACACACTAATTAAGACGGCCCCCCCACAATACCGTTCATTGGTGTTAACTGTCATGTTGGGGTCACAGGATCGCCCCATGGGGGAGATAAGATCAATGTTTTCAGAGTTAGGGGCACTAGGAGAATGG
Source organism: Synanceia verrucosa (assembly GCA_029721515.1). Classification (NCBI taxonomy): domain Eukaryota; kingdom Metazoa; phylum Chordata; class Actinopteri; order Perciformes; family Synanceiidae; genus Synanceia; species Synanceia verrucosa. Next base: position 24,759,949 of record CM056552.1, on the reverse strand, counting down.
GACCCTACCCCAACTCCGTCCAGAGACAGAGCAGAGTATCAGGAACAAAGGGGTTCCCAACCACAGGTTCGCGGACCCAGAGGGGACGCGCCTGGTCCATCACGTAGGGACCTGTGGAATGCTCTGGTAAAGGCAGGAGTGCCTATAAAAGAGATAGATGGACTCCCTACTACTGAATTAAGGGACAGATGCAGACAAAAAGGGCTGAGAGTACGCTGTACCACAGGAGTAATACCAGGAGCCTCATTGTTATCAGGACTGGTGACTGCACTGAGGGAGATGGTAAGTCCATCTGCTCCGCCCTGTGGACCAGAACCAGTGACACGCCCCAAACAGAGACAGGAAGTCGAACCAGAAACTGAGGAGTCAGATTCTGAGGGAGAAGAGGTGCAGATCAGAACAGTGAAAAAGAAAAAGGTCAGGAAAGGGAAGAATAAAAATAAGGACAAAAGACAAACACGCCTGTATCCAGATTTGACTGATTTATTACAATTATAGGATGAAGGCCGAGCCCCACAAATCAGAACTCAAAACTGTTGGTCTACAGACGACATACGACCCCATGTGGCTGTAGACATTTATTGGAAAAACTCAAATGTGCAAAAGGTGGTGGCTCTAGTAGACACGGGGGCAGAGGCCACCCTCATACATGGTAATCCTCATAAATTTAAAGGACAAAGAGTGGCACTTACTGGTCTAGGAGGAAGTGTGGTTTTTGGAACAGCGGTGCAACTGCCATTGAAAATTGGACAGATGCCAGTTAAGAAATACACTGTTTTGATTACTCCAGTGAAGGAGTGGATCATAGGCATGGATGTTTTGGCAGGAATGACATTGCATCTGAAACAGGGGCGTTTTGAGTTTGGAACAAAATTAAATCAGCAAATCTCTGAAAAACAATGCAGACCTGTACTGGTAGGGAAAGTGAAGATGCCTCCTTTTCCTATTCCCGAAGCGACCCAGGTGGTGAGTCTGAAGCAATACAGAATACCAGGAGGGCATGATGAGATCTCTGCTACAATTAAAGACTATGTTGAAGCAGGAGTGTTGAAAACTTGTACAACGTCATGGAATAATCCCATCTGGCCTGTACACAAAGCCGATGGTTCATGGCGCATGACTGTTGACTACAGGCAGCTAAACAAATACACACCGCCATTAACATCTGCTGTACCAGATACTGTCAGTATCATTGAGAAAGTGCAGCATCACCCAGGGGTGTGGTATGGTGTAATTGATTTAGCTAATGCTTTTTTCACCATTCCCATACCAGAAGACAGGATGGATCAGTTTGCGTTGGCATGGGAAGGAAGACAATACACATTCACTAGGTTACCTCAGGGTTACCTACACAGTCCGACTATCTGTCATAGGATAGTTGCAGAACACCTTGACCAGGTCAGTTTGCCACAAGGAGTAATGAATTCTCACTACATCGATGACATCATGGTGCAGGCTGAAACTGAGGAAGAAGTTAAAACAGCACTGGACAAAGTGATTGTACATATGAGGAGTGTTGGATGGGAAATCAATCCTGCCAAAGTACAAGGACCTGCCCAGCGAGTGAAGTTTTTGGGTATCTGCTGGAACAAAGGCGAAAGAGAAATCACTGCCAAAGCTAGAGAGAAAATACTAGCATTTGCAACACCACACACTAAGAATGATGTACAGAAGTTCATTGGATTGTTTGGCTACTGGAGAAATCACATCCCACATCTAGGCCAAATACTACAACCATTGTATCAGGTGACTAGAAAGAAGGAGAACTTTGAATGGACAGACAAACATCAACAGGCATTTGAGATGGCCAAAGAAGCTATACAGCAAGCTGTCTCACTAGCTAAAGTGCAGTCAGGTCCAGTGGAGTTACAGGTGTCTGCCAGAACTGAGTATGCTAATTGGAGTCTGTGGCAAAAACAAGGAAGAACTAGAAAACCTCTAGGATTCTGGTCTAGAAAGTTGCCCCCTGCAGGTATTCGATACACACCGTTTGAAAAACAGTTGTTGGCATGTTACTGGAGCCTAATCGAAACTGAGGCTCAAACTACTGGACATGATGTTATAATGAGACCACAAATCCCTATTTTGAGTTGGGTGATGAGTGAACCCACAACACATCGTATAGGGACAGCTCAGGAGTCAAATATCATTAAATGGCAATGGTATGTGTCAGAAAGGGTCAAAGCAGGTGAGAGAAGTGTTTCTGTGTTGCACGAACAGGTAGCTGATGCACCTGAAGAAGGAGAGCAAGCGTTTGAAGTAACACAGTTACAGGAGTCACCAGTGAAAGCTGGGGGACGGTATGTTGACTTGACAGATGAACAAAGAAAACGGGCGTGGTTCACTGACGGATCTGCTCAATGGATAGCTGGAAAAAGGCGCTGGAAGGCCGGAGCATTTAATCCAGAATTAGGTCAGATTTTGGAAGAACTGGGAGAAGGAAAAAGCAGTCAGTGGGCTGAATTGAAGGCCGTACATATGGTTTTGCAACAGGTGGGTGTACAGGAAGTGTACATTTTCTCTGACTCTTGGTCAGTAGTGAATGGATTAACCACCTGGATGCCTACATGGCAAAGTCACGACTGGAAAATACAAAGTAAAGAGGTTTGGGGCAAAGAGTTGTGGAAGGACATTTGGGAAAAAGCACAAATACTCAACATAACAGTGACACATGTAGATGCTCACACCAAGAACACAGACCCAGAAGCTCTACACAACCGATACATTGACGGTGTCGTCAGAGCTATGCCAATAGAAAGACAGTCTAGCGTAGGACTCGCTAGGTGGGCTCATCAGAAGTCAGGTCACTGGGGAATCCAGGGGACAATACAGTGGGCCCAAGACAGGGGCATAGATCTGAAAACAGATGATGTCAAAACTGTTATACAACAATGTGAGCAATGTCAACTTCAAAGGAGAGGTACACCGCAACATTTGCAGGGCCAACTACACAGAGGAAAATCACCAGGCCAAATATGGCAAATGGATTTTATTGGCCCTATGCCCGAATCTCAAGGTTGTAAATATGCATGTACAGCAGTTGACACCTTCTCAGGAGTAATGGTAGTCCATCCATGTAAATATGCTAATCAACATGCCACCATTAGGTGTTTGGAGCTCATAGAAAAGTTCTATGGAGTCCCATTACAGATTCAGACAGATAATGGCACACACTTTACTGGGAATGCAGTCAAAGGGTGGTATCAGGAGAAAAATGTTGAGTGGATTTTCCATGTTCCCTATCATCCTCAAGCAGCAGGGCTGATAGAGAGAATGAATGGGATTCTGAAAGACTCACTGAGAAAACTGTCAGTAACCAATGATCTGACAGGATGGAGAAAGAATTTGGATCAAGCTGTAAAGCAGCTGAATAATAGGCCGATCAGACCAGGAGTAACTCCTATGAATAGGATGGTCAATGTATATAATACTCCAGAAAAAGAGCCTATCAGAATGTGGAAACTTAATGATAAGGCAGAGATACCAGTAAGAGCTACACCTGGTTCAGCAGGACTAGATTTAAGAACTCCCGAAACGATAACTCTAGCTCCAGGACAGACACAGGTGGTAAAAACAGGCCTAGGGCTACAATGTCCCTCCGGAATGTATGGCCATATTTTGCCAAGGTCAGGATTGTCACTCAAAGGACCGACAATCTTAGCCAGAGTTATTGATCAGGACTATCAAGGAGAGTTAGGAATAGTTTGTCATCACCTAGGGAAAGAACCCTTAGTGCTAGGGCAGGGCTCAAAAATAGCTCAGCTGGTAATCAAACCATGTGACATGACTCAAGTACAAGAGATATCTGCTCCAACCTCTATTACAACACGAGGTGCTGGAGGATTTGGTTCAACAGATAAACCAGGAGCAAAAGTGTGGGTAAGACAGGAACAAGGTCCACCCAAGGCAGCTGAGATCATTGCTCAAGGGGACGACAGAGTGGTAACGGTCATATTTCCAGGACAGGAAAAATGGGTAAATGTGCCAGTGTCAAAATGTTATCTGCGAGAGAACGAATCGTGTTTTCTTTTTCCTATATACCCAATAGCATTAATCTGTGTTACAGAATGTTCCCGTGGAACCTGTTAATCGGACGACCAGGACGATCGGGTGACCAGTACAGACAACAGTATGGCGGGTCCAAGACGCTGGGGTGTCGGCTGCTGGGACACAATCCTCCCTGCTCCCGGTGCCATGGCGTTGATGTGGTCCAGCCTCTTCTGGGTAGCAATGGCAACGCCAGCAATGCAGTTGATGGAGGCGTATCAACCCTATGTCGTGGGCTTGGGCTGGGAAACCAGCATATGCTCAGAGGAACGGATGTGCCCCATTGCAAACATCACTAGCACTTGCCCCATCTACCAGTGTGAGAAGTGTTATAGACGGTACAACAGAGGGCATAATATTCCTGTTGTAAAGGAGAACTGCAGAGTAAACATCACTGCTGATATGAGCCTGTGTTTAGGTCATATAAATAACTGGACATGTGTAACTAATGGCTCCACCGAATTGTCCATTATTGCTAGTGGGGACACGTGGATCATGAATGTCACCACTACACCACGCAGAATTGCCTTTGGCTATGTAATAAGGGCAATACCTGAACAGTCAGTAGTTACAGAGACTAATTTGGCCCCAATAATATCCACCTGTCAAGAGATGGCAACACAAATACAGCACACTGATGTACACTGGAAAGTTTTGTTTCCTCCTTTGCCACTATGCGGACGACGACGACGACTGCTCGGGGGATTTGGAACTGTTCTTGGTCTATCAAACACTATTGATAATGAGGTAACACGAACCATGTTGTCAAACACAGGTCATCAAACATCGCTGGGGATCCAGAAAATTGGACTTTGGATGCCGTCCACTGTAGCGACACAAGAAGAAACAGCACGATTGTTTTTGTACGATTTTAACTGGAAAATGATGATGGGAAATAGTATAGAGCAAATACTAACAAATATTACCACAGCTCTCAATCTTACCATATGTAATGTGCAATCAATGAATGCTAGAGTACAAAGAGAATCATTTATAAGAGCTGTAACATCTAATAATGTCAATGAATGGAGAAGAATTTGGAACATTACTGATAACTGGTGGTTAAAGGTTCAACCACAACAAACCAAATGTAACAGCGTTATGTGTGAAGGGCATTGGATTCAGTATAATGTGTCTAAACCAGTAATAGTATGTCAATATCATGTTTTGCCTGTAATAACAACCTCGGGCTATTGGTTTTTGAAACTCAGGGGTGATTGGTACAGCCCGCATACCAACCACACCTATGACTTACGCTTGTGTGAACAAACAGATAAGGGGGTTGCTTGCCTATTACGTGAATCATATCAGGAACCATGCTTAACCAAAGACGATGCGTTGTGTGACTGGTATCATGAACCATCTAGAAATATGCTATGGCAGATTGGCCCACACACTCTGTGCGTAGCAACGATAGAATATCATCCACAATTGCCTCGGGTACCCTATACCGGATGTCTCCATGGTGTTCGTCTGTGGCACTGGAATAACATGACCTACTATTTGACTAATTATAGTGTTGAGACTCGTTTAACAGGGGCACAGTGGAGGATGCTGAATATCCCATGGCAAGTTTCCCTGGATCGTTTCAGAGGCGCACTGAATCTGTCCACGGAAATAAAACAAATTCTCAATTCCCACAGGTCTAATGTTTCCAGACTGCACGTGTCCACCTTGGTGTCACAGGGACGGGTATTGCATGCCGCCAAACTGGTAGAGCAAGATTCTGCTCATCACTGGTGGGATATATTCACAGGCTTTTCAGTAACAGCTCGACAGACTTTTGTACCCCCTCTGTTGGCTCTTGTAATAATCATCGCTTTGCTGACGCTATGTAACATATGTACATGTATCTATATTAGACAGACCAGAAGATCTTTAATTCAGTGTTTATATAATACAGCCCTAAGATGAGAATCACTCTCCAAATAGATAATTTACCAGACGCACACCCTTTGCTAGTGCTTACTGTAAGACCTAGGCCACGAGGTCATTATTGGAGGCTAATGTATAGAAACTCAACCAGGAATTACCAACATCGGATGATACGATTCTGTACCCGAACGGCATTACTAAACGAAGTAGTTTTATACATGGCACAATGGGGAGGTTCATTTGTAGTGCTAAACCACACTCGTGCTGTATCCAGGGACAGAATTATTATGGAACGTTCCCGTTGGGATGTTCCTTTAGATGAACTATTGGGGAATCGGTTCATAAATTAATAATATGAAAATTATATTAACCGTTGAAGATGGTCCATTTGGACGACCCAAACTAACTGTTGAGGTAAAACCTGAACCCAGTGGTCATCACTGGTTTATGAGTGTGTGGAATAATCAATTTTATAGAGAAGAGAGACTATCATTTGAAAGTCGTATTGAATTACTTAATCATGCTGTTGAAGAAATAAGTAGTCATAGTCTACCATTTTTTACTATGTTCGATTATTGGGTAGGGGAGAGTTATGGACATTTGTTTATGAATTAAGGAGTTCATGCCAGGCCAAAGGGTGGAATGACATGGAAATATTACAAAGTGTCCTGGCATGACCTCGAATGTTGCATAAACTGTCTTAGTTAAGGGCTTATATAATTGGCCCACTCAATATCTATGGGAATATAACTTGTTTTGAAACTGCTTGTATCGAGGGAGTAGCAGGGAATGTTTGGGAGTAAGGGCACTGTGACCGCTCAGGGAGTGTTGTCCTCGAAAACATGTTTTCGAGCCAGGGCATAGGACTCCTCACAGGCTCAACCGCTGACAGGGACCGGCCCTCCCTGCCTGCTTGTGAGCTTTGTTTGGGTAACAGTATAAAGATTGGGGAACACCCTAGTTCTGGCGGAGTCTGCTGTGGGTTGCGATCGAACGCCCAGCCTATTGAAGCCCACTCTGCCCGGACTGACGGCTCTCCAGTCCAGTGTCACGGTAAGAGTGTTGAATGAATGTAATCTGGATTCATGTAATCTATGCAAAGGCTTCAATATTTGATGTGTGTGATAATGTTCACTGAGCTTTGCGGGGAATAAACTGACACAATTATTCTAGCAAATCAGTGTGTGTGTGTGACCTTTGTGTGTATTCACTGCGTGCCGACCACCCTCGAACCTTTAAAATATCACAAAACAAGAGGGTTTTATGTTCTTTTTAATTTTATTTTCTTCTTACTTTCGCAGGTTTTTTCCGGGTTCTCCAGATTTTTCTACAAATATTTTGACTTTTTTTAAAAAAAAACAAAAAAAAAAAAAAAAAAACTTCATTTAAGAGTAACATTTGACATAACAAACTGAAATCTAGTGAAATAGTTTTGTCACAGCGATTCAACATTAAGAGCTTCCTGGAGCCTCAATGATGGAACGTCAGTGACAAAGCTTAGAGACTGAGGTTTGTATATGCTCCTTTAGTTTCTCCAGATTCTCCCGCAATTATTTTTACTTCAAATTACATAAATAAATAAAATGATCATAAAATTAATCACATAGTTTTGTCACAGTGATTCATTAGTAAGAGCTTCCTGGAGCTTCACTGATGAAGCTTTAGAGTTTTGCATATTCTTCATTTGTTTCTTGGGTTTTCTCCAGGTACTCTGGTTTATCCCACGATTATTTTTAATTTAAAAAAAACTTTATTGTCAATTCTGCAGCATGAACAGGACATCCAGAGGGTTGAAATTACTGTTCTCTCAAACTTGGGTGCAAGCAAAATAAAATCAAACACAATAAAATAAAAACACAGACATGAATAAATAGATAGCGCAGATACAGTCAGTGTGAATATATGGTTATAGTGCAACAAAGCTTATTGTCTGGTTAAGGTGAGTAAAATGGGAGTGTGCTTACTGAGTTCTTGAGAGTGTCACAACTTAAATCTTAATTAAAAATCCTAAAATTTAAAACGATCAGCTGCTACAAAGACTTGGGAGATGTGATGAGGAACAAGGCCACTGAGCTTCTTAAAAACAAGTAATAAATGTAGAAGTCTGGCTGCGATGAACTACAATGATTCTGCTTTTGAATGGAACTTAAACTTGTATTCTCTCTAACAGCCAGCAGGGGGTGATGCTGGTGCTTTCAAAAACAAGTCTGTTTGTATTGAAGTCTATGGGAATATGACCCTTTTCTTTCCTGGTGTATTACCTCTGTAAACAGTGTAAACATGAGTTTATGGCTTTCTTACTTGCTCACTCCTCCCAGATGTCCTCCCAGTCCTTTCCACTATATAGAATATATGAGCACTAATCCATGTACTGAAACAAGCTGACCTGTGCTAACAAGGTGAAACTGCCTTTAATTTTAAGCGCTCTCCTCACTTTTTCAGGGGAAAAATGTTGCTGTCTTTTATTTTACCATGCATTTAATAATTCTCTGTACACCTACACATGTGCTAGCTGAATACAATTTGTTGTCATTTACTCTGAAAAGAAGATTTGTTCTCTTTCCTCTCTTTGTGCCTGGTTGAGGCGGTGTGTATCCTGGACTGTGTGGAGAAGACACACTGCTGGTCTACTGAACGTTCCCGTGCATTAAGGCGCTGGTCGGCTCAGCGCAGACTTGTCCTAGTTCAGTTCTGCCTCAACCATGGTGTGTTTGTGCGTCAACATGCACATGCTCAGTTTCACATATGGGTGTCCTACGGCAGCCATTTTACCACAGTATACCATTCTGGTACGCTCTGTGGTAGCGGTCGGAAGATGAGTTATCTGCATAGTCAAAATACTCTTAACTCGCTGAAATCTTGACGGTTTTGTTCATTACAAACCTTAAAAATGTGGCTATGAGTTGGGATGCTTGGACATGTTGAAATTTCAGCTTTTCTTTGAGGAAAAAAAGACTTAATCGTGCAAGCGCAGTTGTTTCACGACTATTTGCAAAACAAAAACTTTGAGTCGCTTTGTATGAGTTGAAATTTTTTTTCTTGTATGACAGCCTATTTTTTTTTAAAGTGGCAGTCTTTGTGGATGTGCTTGTCTTTATTATCTGTCTAACTTTGCCAACAGACTGGCTGTGAGTGAGACCAAGTACGTACCTCTTGATCAAAATATTAAGACCAGCTGAAAAAATTGCAAGAATTTACATTTTGCTCTGTTGGATCTTAAGAAGGTTCTAAGTAGTGCTTCAAAATGCAAAAATAAGAAATGGGAGTGAGACAAAAAATTGAGCAAGCAATTTATTGCAAACAACCATTAAACTGAAATAGGCTGTTTGAAAAACCCAAAACCCCCTAAAATAGAAATAAAAATTTCAAAAAGGACTCAGTAATGAGTAGCTATGCCGTTCTTGTTAATCAACTCAAAAATTTGTTTGGGCATGCTTGATGCTCATGTTTCATGTTTCTGTCTTTATTTCCATATTATTATAATTTATATTTCGTATAGATTTTTTTTTATATATTCATATATTTAGCCAATTTGAGGCCACTGACCACCCATTCGGATCTCCCATCCCTATTTGCAGACATTCCTGCCCTTGTACATGACCACAGCTACCTTCCCAATCGCTCAGATGGTCGTGTCGACAATGCTCTCATTTTCATTGCAGGTAGAGGTCTATCGATAGTGGATTTTGCCTATAACCGATAGTGCCAATTCTGGGGAAAAACAGGGCTGATTAATCGGATGATTGTCCCAAAAAAGAAGTGGCACCCTAATTTTTCTGTGCTTATTAATTATTATTATATTATTAATTGGTCTCCATGTAATTTCAGGGTTTGTTGTTCGAAGTACTTTGAAGAAGCTGTCCTGCGATGTCTGCCGTGCCAGCTTGGTGATGGACGCTGCGTCTGCCAGGAAGGACATCAGCTACCACCTGCTGTCTGTGAAAAACAACAGAGGTCTTGTGATTTCTTCTGAAGGTCGTCAGAGCAGCAGAATTGGTTATTCGCCAGACATCAGCAGGCAGATGACCACAGCTGTAGCATTCTTACACTTTGGTTGAATTATAAGATGATTATTAAATTCGGAGCTCCACCTCCGTTAATTTGATTAGTAGACTCATTAATCCAGAGGCAATTAATGGTGTAAAATTGATGGAAAAATACTAATCGATTCTAACTTGTGTATATCAACCTCTTCTGAAATTGTGAATTCTTTTAGTTACATGGATCTATAACTAAATGAAGATTACCACAAACAACGACTTGGATGCGATATATGATATTTATTTTAACACAAAAGCAGTGAACAATTGATCATGATAACTATGATGAAATGATGAGCATATTAAAACAGACTGAATTAATGAAAATGATGAGTTGCCTAATAAGAAAATAACCTAAAGGCCATGGCAATGGTGTGTGAATGTGATGAACAGACTAAGTGGAAAACGGGAAAAATTAATAATAAAACGACTCAGACTTAATTTAGATTGGGAAGGAATTATTGAACGGAGAAATTCTATCAGATAGCAACCCAAAACCAAGCCATTTTCTGCTCGCTTGTCCCTGGTTCCGATGAGCCCGCTCTCCGAAACTGCGGACTGCGTGCGATGTTGAGGTTGGTGATGTCACAGAGGTAGTCTGGGGTACCAGCTCAGTACTTGGTCCAAGGCGCTGGCAGCATGCGTCAGAAGGCAAAGAGCTGGGATCTGGTTCTGGATGAGTGTCCGATCAAAGCTTCTTAAGTCTTTGTTGGTTGAATAAGCTGATGATAGCTCAGATGGCCTGTCTGAACTATTTCCAAGGTTATTCTGAACGCAACAAAAATGAGCAAAAGACCATGCGTAAACTTTACAAAAATTATAAAAAGGTTCGAGCTGCACTTCAGGATAAGCGGTGAACTCTGGAAAAATCTCAACTTGTTGAAAGTAGTACTAAAGTAAAGTAAGAGCGAGGTGCCTGCCTCATCGCAGCAGGGCGTCACAAGGGGTGGAGATGACTGTAAACTCAGGGGGACATGGCACCTCTGGCAGTTCAAATTTTGAGTTGCTCTTCTTAGTTAACTTTCTCTTCTTTAGTACCTTTTCTGCCACTTTAGTTTCCTTTTCATGTTAAGCTTAGTTTTCCTCGTGCACATCAACTCGTTCTAAGCTTATATGCTCTTACTTTACTTTACTTTACAACTACTTTCAACAAGTTGAGAGTCTCATTCCATCACCATGGCCAATAGCTATCATTTTTCAGTGCATATAATAAAATAAAACCTCATTTTCAATACTTGCATAGACATATAACTAGTAACTGATAATTTCACTCATTCATTTGATTAATAAAACTACTACTAGTAATGAAATCAAAACAATGCACCAATAATCATTTCATTATCAACAGCTGTGAAGGTTATGATATAATTTGATGAAACAAGGTGTGTAAATAGAGTATCAAGACAGTTTTTAATCAGCTTAGTAATA